>OU611838.1:0-15381 GCA_914767695.1 Ptilodon capucinus
TTTAAATAGCTTATAGGTTAGAGCATAATATTGAAGATATTAGGGAGATAGTTCTATCTTTAAATAATAATTTATAAAATATATTAATTTATTTTTACAATGAAAATGTAATGTTTTAATTTTAAACTATATAAATAGAAATATTAATGGAATTTAACCACTAAAAACTAAGTTAGCAGCTTATTTTTAAATTTTATATTTCTTTAATTGGAATTTTAAATTCAATTTTATCATTAACAGTGATATACCTCTTTTTGGTTTCAATTAATAAATAAGGAGTAACTAACTCTATCTTTTAAGTCGAAATTAAATGCATTTATTGCTTCTTATTTTAGGTAGTGATAAGATAAATTAAAAATTTAATATTTTTTGATTGCAAATCAAATGTTTTTATAAACTATAATCCTTATTTAAAAAATTTTTAATTAGTTCAGTTTAATATATTTTGATTTCATTCGTGGTACAATCCAATTAGTAAAATTACTATAAAAAAAAATCTAATTTTTGATCAAATAATAAAATTTACTATTTTAAAAAGGGGGATAATAGGAAAAATTAAGGCAATTTCTACATCGAAGATTAAAAAAATTACTGTGATTAAAAAGAAATGTAGAGAAAATGGAATTCGAGCAGATGATTTAGGGTCAAATCCACATTCGAATGGTGAACATTTTTCTCGGTCTAAAAAAGATTTTTTAGATAAAATAATCGATAGTATTATTATAATATTAGAAATAATTAAAATTACAATTGAAATATATATTAATAAAATAATTATTTACATTAAAAATAATTAAACCTTTTGATTGGAAATCAAATATACTAAATATATTATATAAATAATTAATTTCCTCATCAATAAATAGAAATATAGAGGAATAATCATACTACGTCTACAAAATGTCAGTATCAGGCTGCTGCTTCAAATCCAAAATGATGATTACTTGAGAAATGATTTTTTATATGTCGAATAAAACAAATAAATAAAAATATTGTTCCAATTAATACATGAATTCCATGGAATCCTGTTGCTATAAAAAATGTTGCCCCATAAATTCTATCAGCGATAGTAAAAGAAGCTTCTAAATATTCATAAGCTTGTAATATTGTAAAATAAATTCCTAATATAATTGTAATAAAAAGTCCTTGTGTTGTTTGAGATTTATTATTTTCTATAAGAGCATGATGGGCTCAAGTAACAGATATCCCTGATCTAATTAAAATAATGGTATTAAGTAGGGGGATTTGAAATGGGTTAAAAGGTAAAATTCTTGTTGGGGGCCAGGAAGCCCCAATTTCAATGTTAGGGGATAATCTTCTATGGAAAAAAGCTCAAAAAAAGGATAAAAAAAAAAAAATTTCGGAGATAATAAATAAAATTATTCCTCACCGAAGTCCTTTAGTAACTAAAATAGTATGTTTACCTTGCAGAGTACCTTCTCGGCAGATGTCTCGTCATCATTGATATATGGTTAAAATTACAATTATATATCCTAAAATTAATAAATTTATTTCAAAATTATGGAATCATTTAATTATTCCTGTTACTAAAGTTATTACTCCAATAGCCCCTGTTAAAGGTCAAGGGCTATAATCTACTAAATGGAATGGGTGGTGGGAATGTAATTTCATTAATTTACTTCACTAGAATAAAGAGTACTTAAAATTGTAATAACATATGATTGAATAATAGCTACAGCAGATTCTAAAATTAATAATAAAATTTGAATGAAAATTAGGATAATAATTAAATAATTAGGAATTGAAGGCCCTATTCTTCTTAATAGTGTTATTAATAAGTGCCCTGCGATTATATTAGCAGTTAAACGAACTGCTAATGTTCCTGGTCGAATAATATTTCTGATTGATTCAATTATAACTATAAAAGGTATTAAAATAGTTGGAGTTCCTTGAGGAATTATATGGATAAATATATGTTGAGAATTATTTAATCATCCATAAATTATAAATCTCAATCATAGAGGTAAAGAAATTGATAATGATAAGGTTAAATGACTAGTTCTTGTAAAAATATAAGGAAATAATCCTAAAAAATTATTAAATAAAATAAATGTGAACATTGAAATAAAAATAAAAGTTGATCCTTGAAAGTAATTGTTTTTTAATAAAACTTTAAATTCATTGTGAAGTTTTAATAAAATAAAGTTTCAAATAAAGTGATGGCGATTAGGGATTAATCAAAATGAGTAGGGGATGAATAAAATTCCTAAAATAGTTCTTAGTCAATTAAAAGGTAAATTAAATATATTAGTTGAGGGGTCAAAAATTGAAAATAAGTTTGTTATCATTTTCAGTTAAGGTTTTTTTTTAAATTATGGGAGTAAAAATTATTTTTGTTTAATTTTTTATTAAAAATATAATAATTTATTATATTAAATAAAATAAAAATTACAATGAAAAAAAATAAAGATATTAATCAATTAATTGGTATTATTTGAGGGATAAAAGAATATTATTTATATATTTATAATAATTTAAATTTGACATATTTATGTTATTTATTTAACTAATTCTTTAAATAATTCATTAGAAGTAGTTGCTAATTTACTATAAAATGGTTTAAGAGACCAGTACTTGCTTTCAGTCATCTAATGAAGAATAATTATTGATTCAATTAATAAAGTTATTAATTGAGATTCTTTCAATTACAATAGGCATAAAACTATGATTAGCCCCACAAATTTCAGAACATTGACCATAAAAAAATTCCTGGACGATTAATAAAAAAAATTTGTTTGGTTAAGACGACCTGGATTAGCATCTACTTTTACTCCTAGGGCTGGAATTGTTCATGAATGAATCACATCAGTAGATGTTACTAAAATTCGAATTTGATTATTTATGGGTATAATAATTCGATTGTCTACATCTAATAGTCGAAAATTTCTAGGATTTAATTCATTTGATGGGATTATGTATGAATCAAATTCAATATTTTTAAAGTCTGAGTATTCATAACTTCAATATCATTGATGTCCAATTGATTTTAAAGTGATTAATGGATTATTTAATTCATCTAATAGGTATAATAATCGTAATGATGGTAGGGCAATAAAAATTAAAGTAATTGCTGGTAAAATAGTTCAAATTAATTCAATTATTTGTCCCTCTAATAAATATCGATTAATATATTTATTGAATAATAAATTTAATATTAAATATCCTACTAAGATAGTAATTATAATTAAAATAATTAAAGTATGATCATGGAAAAAGATAATTTGTTCTATAAGAGGTGATGCTCTATTTTGTAAATTTAAATTAGATCATGTTGCCATTTCTAAAAAAAGGATAAACCTTTATAGATGGGGTTTAAATCCATTACATATAATCTGCCATATTAGAAATTACTTAAAATTGGGAGTTCATTATATGAATGTTCAGCTGGTGGTAAATTTTGATATCATTCAATAGAAGATGATAAATTTAAAGTAAATAAAATATTTCGTTGAGTAATTATTGATTCTCAGATAATAATTAAAATAAGTATAATTGCTAATAGAGAAATATAAGACCCTAAGGAAGAGATTACATTTCAAGAAATATAAGAGTCAGGATAATCTGAGTATCGTCGAGGTATTCCTGCAAGCCCTAAAAAATGTTGGGGAAAAAAGGTTAAATTTACTCCAATGAATATAATAAAAAATTGAATTTTTAATAAGTAAGGGTTTAATGATAATCCTGTAAAAAGAGAGTATCAATGGACAAATCCTCCTAAAATTGCAAATACAGCTCCCATTGATAAAACATAATGAAAATGAGCTACTACATAATAAGTATCATGAAGAGTAATGTCAATTGAAGAGTTTGCCAATACTACTCCTGTTAAACCTCCTACAGTAAAGAGAAATACAAACCCTAAACTTCATAAAATTGAAGGTCTATAATTAATTTGAGTTCCATGAAGAGTTGCTAATCAACTAAAAATCTTAATACCAGTGGGCACTGCAATAATTATAGTTGCTGAAGTAAAGTATGCCCGTGTATCGATATCTATACCAACTGTAAATATATGATGAGCTCATACAATAAATCCTAAAAGTCCAATTGCTATTATAGCATAAATTATACCTAAACACCCAAAAGTTTCTTTTTTACCACTTTCTTGAGCAATAATATGTGAAATTATTCCAAAGCCAGGTAAAATTAAAATATATACTTCTGGGTGGCCAAAAAATCAAAATAAGTGTTGGTATAGAATAGGGTCTCCTCCTCCTGCAGGGTCAAAGAAAGAGGTGTTTAAATTACGATCTGTTAGAAGTATAGTAATTGCTCCTGCTAATACTGGTAAAGAAAGAAGAAGTAAAAATGCTGTAATTCCAACTGCTCAAATAAATAATGGTATTTGATCAAAAGTTATATTATTAAGCCGTATGTTAATAATTGTTGTAATAAAATTAATAGCTCCTAAAATAGAGGAAATTCCAGCTAAATGTAGGGAAAAAATAGCCAAATCTACAGATCTTCCTCCATGAGCGATATTAGATGATAAGGGGGGGTAAACCGTTCATCCTGTCCCAGCTCCACTTTCTACGATACTTCTTGAAATTAGGAGAGTTAGAGAGGGGGGAAGCAATCAAAAACTTATATTATTTATGCGGGGGAAAGCCATATCTGGGGCGCCTAACATTAAAGGAACTAATCAATTTCCAAATCCTCCAATCATAATAGGTATTACTATAAAAAAAATTATAATAAAAGCATGAGCTGTAACAATAGTATTATAAATTTGATCGTCCCCAATTAATGATCCTGGATTTCCTAGTTCAGCCCGAATAAGTAAGCTTAAAGAAGTTCCAACTATTCCAGCTCAAATTCCAAAAATAAAATACAATGTTCCAATATCTTTATGATTTGTAGAATAAAGTCATTTTCGCGAAGATAAAATGGCTGAGATAAGCGATAAATTGTAAATTTATTTACGGGATTAATTCTCTTTTATTAAGCCTTATAGTCAATAATGATATAAAATTGCAAATTTTAAGGGGTAATGAATAATTATTAAGGCTTAAAGAGATATTTCTTTATAAATAATTTTGAAGATTATTAGTTTATTTAACTTAAAACCTTAAAATTATTATATAAAAAAAAAAGTTCTTAAAATTATTCCTGTAAGAGATATGAAAGATAGGAAATTAATTATTAAAAATAAATTATTTTTAATAAAAATTTTAAATCATTTTATTTTAAAATAGTTAAATATAAAAGAAGAATAAATAATACGAATGTAAAAAAATAATATAATTAAACTCATCATTACAAAAATAAAAGTTAAAAAAATAAAAGTTATTATTAATTATAAAGTTAATAATAATTCATTTAGGGAAAAATCCAAGGAAAGGAGGTAATCCCCCTAAAGAAAGGAAGTTAATTAATAAATTAATTTTAATTAAAAAATTTATATTATTGATAAAAAGTTGATTAATATAAAATATATTTAAAACATAAAATAAAAAACATATAATTTTTAATAGAAAGGAATATATTAAAAAATAAAATATTCATAAATTTTCTCTAATTATTATCGCTATTAATATTCAACCTAAATTATTAATGGAGGAGAAAGCTAATAATTTGCGTAATGATGTTTGATTTAATCCTCCAATAGCCCCAATTATAATATTTATGATAATAATGATAATAATAAAATTTATATTAAAATAATATGATAATAAAATTATAGGGGAAATTTTTTGTCATGTTATTAAAACAAAACTATTAAATCATGATAAACCCTCAATAATAATAGGGAATCAAAAGTGAAAAGGGGCCGATCCTATTTTTATTAATAGTGAAGAATTAATCATAATTGAAATGAATAAATTTATTTCAAAATTTTTTATTAAAATTATTTTTATTAAAATGGAAAATAAAAAATTAATAGAGGCAATAGATTGAGTTAGAAAATATTTTAATGAGGCTTCATTAAAATATATGTTTGAAGAATTAGAAATTAGGGGGATAAAAGCAAGAAGGTTAATTTCTAATCCAATTCAACACCCTAACCACGAGTTAGAAGAAATTGAAATTATTGTTCTAAAAAATAAAATAAATAAAAAAAATATTTTGGAGGAATTAATTAATAAATAAATAAAAAATAAGATAAAAATTATCCTTTGAACATTGAAAATTCAATTATTATATTTTAGTGTAAGAAGCACGATAGGTTTTGATTCTATAAGGTATAGTTTAATTCTATAAAATATAATAAAGGTAATTGTTATTACTTAATTTATCCTATCAGAATAATCCTTTAATCAGGCACTTTATTTTTAAAAAAAAGGAATTCTTTATATTTGAGGTATGAGCCCAAAAGCTTAATTTAGCTTATTTTTAATTTTATTTTTTATTTATTTATATGTATATTTATTACATACGGTATTGATTTAAAAATAATAGTTATATATACGTATATATACATATATATATATATATATATTAAATTATAATAATTAATATTAAAAATTTAATATATTTATATATTTATTATACTATAACTTAGTGTAAAATAATTCATATTATTTATATTAATATTTTATAATTTATATGAATTATAAAAATTCAATTTCCAAGTATGTATTTAATATGAATATTCTAAAGAAAAAATAAAAGAAACTATTGATTGTTTAATAATTTATATTAAATATTTTAATATAAAAAAAAAAAAAAAAAATTCTATCTGAATAATTACATATATAAATAATATTTTTATGGTTTAAAAAATTTATTTTAAATTTATTTTACATATAAATTTTAGTGTTAATTTTTAATTATTTAAATAATAATTAAATTATTTATATAGTAATTAATATTAAAAATTTAAGGAATTAAGATTTAGTAATAAGAAAATTAATAACAAATTTTGTGCCAGCAGTTGCGGTTATACAAAAATTAAATTGAATTTTATTGGATTTTTAATTAATAATTTATTAAATATTAAAAATTTTAAATTATTAGGTGAAATTTTAATTTAATTAAAATTTATAATAAATTATGATTTAATAAATTTTAAAAAAAACTAGGATTAGATACCCTATTATTAAAATTTTAAAATTTAAATATCAAAATAGTAAATAAAATAATTTATTGAAACTTAAATAATTTGGCGGTATTTTAGTTCATTTAGAGGAATCTGTTTAATAATTGATAATCCACGAATAAATTTACTTAATTTATTTTTGTATATCGTTGTTGTAAAAATATTTTATAATAATAATAATATTTTAAAATTTTAATTTTAAATTAATTCAGATCAAGATGCAGATTATAATTAAGAATATAATGGATTACAATAAATTAATTTAAATGAATATTAATTTGTAATAATTAATTGAAGGTGGATTTAAATGTAATTTTATTTAGTTTAATAAAATGATTTATAATTAAAATATGTACATATTGCCCGTCGCTTTCATATATAAAAGTTGAAATAAGTCGTAACAAAGTAGAGGTACTGGAAAGTGTCTCTAGAAAGATCAAATTAGAGCTTGAATTATAGCATTTCATTTACATTGAAAAGATATTATAAAATAATTAATTTGAGGGGGTAAATTAATTAGAATATAAATAAAAAAAATAATTTTAATATTAAAATATTTAATGGGGGTTAAAGTATTTTAATAGAAAAAATTAAAAGTTTTATAGTAAATAAGTATTGTGAAAGAATTTTGAAATATTTTAAATATTAATTGTAATAAAAGTAAATTTAATTTATTGTATCTTGTGTATCAGAGTTTATTAATAATATTTTTAGGGGTGAAATTTCTCGAATTTAAAAGAGATAATTAATTAAAAAAGTTATTGTGGCAATAATATTTTTAATAATTAATTGGAAATGAAATGTTAATCGTTTTTAAATATATCTAGTTATTTTAGAAAAAAATTTAATTTTAAATTTTTATTTAAAATTTAATAATTGATTATTAAAATTAAATAAAATTTTTATATTTTAAGGGATAAGCTTTAAATTAAATTTATATAATATATTTTATTTAGTAAATTGATAATTTTATAATTTATATTGTTAATAAATTTTAATTTTTTATAAATAATTTCATTTAATTATAAAATTTAATAAAAATTTTTATGTTTTTATAAAAAAGTAATTTAAATTTTTTAAAAATTAAATATAATGATAAAATTAGTATATATTTGTTTAATAATTTATTTTTAAATTTTATTTTATGCGAATTAATTTAAATAAGAAAATTAAGTAAAAGGAATTCGGCAAAATTTTATATTCACTTGTTTATCAAAAACATGTCTTTTTGTTTTATAATTTAAAGTCTAATCTGCCCACTGATTAATTAATTAAAGGGCTGCAGTATATTGACTGTACAAAGGTAGCATAATCAATAGTCATTTAATTGATGACTTGTATGAAAGATTGGATGAAATATAAGCTGTCTTTTACTTAAGATATAGAATTTAATTTTTTAATTAAAAAGTTAAAATAATTTAAAAAGACGAGAAGACCCTATAGAGTTTTATATAAAAGTTTGTTAAGATTATTTATAAAATAAAAATTGAAATTTATTTTTAATATTTTGTTGGGGTGATAAAAAAATATGATTAACTTTTTTTAGAAATTTACATAAATAAGTGATTAAATGATCCAATTATATTGATTACAAGAAAAAATTACCTTAGGGATAACAGCGTAATTTTTTTTTTTAGTTCAGATAAAAAAAAAAGTTTGCGACCTCGATGTTGGATTAAGATAAAATTTAAATGTAGAAGTTTAAAATTTTGATCTGTTCGATCATTAAAATCTTACATGATCTGAGTTCAAACCGGTGTGAGCCAGGTTGGTTTCTATCTTTTAACCTATAAAATGTTTTAGTACGAAAGGAATATACATTTAAATTAAATTTAAATTTAGAATTTTATTAAATATTTAATAAAATATTTTTATTTTTATTTTACTATTTTGGCAGAAAAAATGTAATGGTTTTAGAAGTCATAAATATATAAGTTTATATTATATAAGTAGTAGTGTTAATAAGGGATATTTATATAATTTTTGTAGGTTTATTTATTTTAATTTTAGGGGTATTAATTGGGGTGGCTTTTTTAACATTATTAGAGCGTAAAGTTTTGGGTTATATTCAGATTCGTAAAGGTCCTAATAAAGTTGGTTTAATTGGCATTTTACAGCCTTTTTCTGATGCTATTAAATTATTTACTAAAGAACAAACTTATCCTAATTTTTCTAATTATATAGTTTATTATTATTCTCCTGTAATTAGTTTTTTTCTGTCTTTAATGATTTGATTATTAATTCCCTATTATTTTAATATGGTAAGATTTAATTTAGGAATTTTATTTTTTTTAAGATGTACTAGAATGGGGGTATACACAGTTATAATTGCTGGGTGATCTTCTAATTCAAATTATTCTTTATTAGGGGGGTTACGGGCAGTTGCTCAGACTATTTCTTATGAAGTTAGATTAGCTTTAATTTTAATGTCTAGAGTAATTATAATTATGGATTTTAATTTATTGATATTTTTTACTTATCAGTTTAATGTTTGGTTTCTTTTTTTGATATTTCCTTTAAGATTATGTTGGTTATCATCAAGATTAGCAGAAACTAATCGTACTCCTTTTGATTTTGCTGAAGGTGAGAGAGAATTAGTGTCTGGGTTTAATGTAGAATATAGAAGAGGAGGGTTTGCTTTAATTTTTTTAGCTGAGTATTCAAGAATTTTATTTATAAGTTTATTATTTGTTTTAATTTATTTAGGGGGGTATAAGTTGAGTTTTTTTTTTTATCTGAAATTAACTTTTATTTCTTTTATTTTTATCTGAGTACGTGGGACTTTACCTCGTTATCGTTATGATAAGTTAATGTATTTAGCTTGAAAAAGATATTTACCAGTTTCTTTAAATTTTTTATTATTTTTTTTAGGAATTAAAATTTTTTTATAATTTGATTATTTTTAGTATAAAATTAATAGAATTTTAAATTCTTTCTTATGTTTTCAAAACAAATGCTTATACAAGCTCATTAATTTTAATTATTTATTAAAAATTAAATTATCTCAAATTTTATTTATGATTGGGTTTAAGATAAAATATCTAAAATAAAAAATAGTCAATAGTTGTCCTGTAATAATATAAGGGGCTTCTACTGGGCGAGCTCCAATTCAAGTTAATAATACAATTATTATAATTAGAGATCAAAATATTAGTTGATTAATTGGGTAAAATTGAATTCCTTGAATTTTTTTATTAAATGTTATTGGTAAAATAATTAAGATTAAAATTGATATTACTAGTGCAATAACTCCTCCTAATTTGTTCGGGATAGACCGAAGAATAGCATAGGCAAATAAAAAATATCATTCTGGTTGAATGTGAACTGGTGTGACTAATGGATTTGCAGGGGTAAAATTATCAGGGTCTCCTAATAGGTAGGGGTTTGTTAAAGTTAACATAGTTAATAAAAATAGGATAATAATAAATCCAATTAAGTCTTTAAATGTAAAAAATGGATGGAATGGAATTTTATCTAAATTTCTATTTAATCCTAATGGATTGTTAGATCCTGTTTGATGTAGAAAAAGTAAATGAATTATGGTTATTATTAGAATAATGAAGGGTAGTAGAAAATGGAATGTATAAAATCGAGTTAAAGTTGCATTATCTACAGCAAATCCACCTCAGATTCAATTTACTAATATTGATCCTAAATAAGGAATAGCTGATAATAAGTTGGTAATTACTGTTGCCCCTCAGAAAGATATTTGACCTCATGGTAATACATATCCTATAAATGCAGTAGCTATTAATAAGAATAAAATTACAACTCCTACCATTCATGTATATTTTAGGTTAAATGATTCATAATAGATTCCTCGTCCAATATGTATATAAATACAAATAAAAAAGAATGAAGCTCCATTAGCGTGAAGGGTTCGAATTAATCACCCATAGTTAACATTTCGGCAGATATAATTTACTCTATAAAAAGCTAATTCAATATTAGCAGTATAATATATTGTTAAGAATAATCCAGTAAGAATTTGAATAATTAAGCATATTGCCAGTAACGACCCAAAGTTTCATCAAGATGAAATATTTAAAGGAGTGGGTAAATCAATTAATGAATTGTTAATAATTTTAATAATAGGGTGATTTTTTCGAATTGTTAAGTATTTATTTATCATTATTATTATTATTAAATTGAGGATCGAATAGGGCCGTAAAAAATATTTGTAATTTTTACTACTGCGACTAAAGTAATGAATAAATAAATTATTATTATTATTATTATTAAAAATGTTTGGTTATTATATAATTTATTTAAGTTAATTTTATTTTCAATATTAAAAATATTATAAATATTAAAAAAATTATTTATTTCTTGGTTATTTATATAAAATTTGATCATGTTAAATTATTTATATATAATATTCTAAATATTATAATAATAAATATTATTATTATTAAAATTTTTATTTTAAATGGGAAAATGAAAAGTTCATTAGAAGCAATTCTAGTTACATAAATAAATAATACTAATAGTCCCCCTAAAAAAGTTAAAAATAAAATGTAAGAAAATCAATAAGTTTTAATTGTTAGTCCTGTTAATAAGCAGGTTAATAAAGTTTGCAATAAAATTATTAGTCCTATAGATAATGGATTATTTAAGAAAAATATATTAATAGAAATTGATATAATTATTAAAGATAAAAATATTTTTGTGATATCAAATCAAAGAATAGTTTAATAAAAATAATAATTTTGGAGATTATAGATAAAGAAATTCTTTTTTTTTGAAGTTTTTAAAGAAATTACTTATTTTTGGTTTACAAGACCAATATTTTATTTAAATTATAAAAACTATTAATGATAATTAATAATATATGATTTGTTTTTATTTTTATATTTATTTTGGGTAATTTAATTTTTATTTCTAAGCATAAACATTTATTGATTATTTTATTGAGATTAGAGTTTATTGTTCTGAGAATTTTTTTCTTTCTTTTAACTTTTTTGATATTATTAGAATTTAATATATATATATTGATAGTTTTTCTAGTTTTTTCTGTTTGTGAGGGGGCTTTAGGGGTATCAATTTTAGTTTCTTTAATTCGTACTCATGGTAATGATTATTTTCAAAGATTTAATTTATTGTAATTTTTTTTACGTTATATATATATATGTATTTAATTTTAATATAAGATTTTAATTATAATTTAATGATAAAATTTTTATTAATAATAATTTTTATAATACCTTTTTGTTTTATAAAAAATATATTTTGAATGGTTCA
Source organism: Ptilodon capucinus (assembly GCA_914767695.1). NCBI lineage: Eukaryota > Metazoa > Arthropoda > Insecta > Lepidoptera > Notodontidae > Ptilodon > Ptilodon capucinus. The sequence continues at coordinate 12,302 of OU611838.1, forward strand.
GTTAATATTAATAATAATAATATTTATATTTATAAATTTAAATTTAAATATTATAAATTTTTGTAATATAAGATATATAATATCAATAGATATAATATCTTATGGGTTGATTTTATTGAGAATTTGAATTATTATTTTGATGATTATAGCTAGTGAGAATTTATATAAAGAAAATTATTATGTTAATTTTTTTTTATTTAATATTATTTTTTTATTGATTATATTATATTTGACTTTTAGAATAGTAAATTTATTTATATTTTATTTATTTTTTGAGGGGAGATTAATTCCTACATTATTATTAATTATTGGTTGGGGGTATCAGCCTGAGCGTATTCAAGCAGGGCTATATCTTTTATTTTATACTTTGTTTGTTTCTTTGCCTTTATTGATTGGGATTATATATATATACAATAAAATAAATTGTATAATAATTTATTTTTTAAAATTTTTTAATTTAAATTTATATTTTTTATATTTTTGTATGATTTTAGCATTTTTAGTAAAAATTCCTATATATTTTGTTCATTTATGGCTTCCTAAAGCTCATGTTGAGGCTCCTGTATCAGGTTCTATGATTTTAGCGGGAGTTATATTAAAATTGGGGGGGTATGGCTTATTACGTGTTATGATTTTTTTACAGGAATTAAATTTAAAATTAAATTATTTATGGATTGTTATTAGTTTATTAGGGGGGTTTTATATTAGTTTAAAATGTTTTTGCCAAGTTGATATTAAGTCTTTAATTGCTTATTCTTCTGTTGCCCATATAAGTTTAGTAATTAGAGGTATTATAGTTATAAATTATTGAGGTTATATAGGTTCTTATATTTTAATGATTGGTCATGGTTTATGTTCTTCAGGTATGTTTTGTTTAGCTAATATTATATATGAGCGTTTGGGGAGACGAAGATTATATATTAATAAAGGGTTAATAAATTTTATACCTTCAATAAGATTGTGATGATTTTTATTATTATCTTCTAATATAGCAGCCCCTCCAAGTTTGAATTTAGTGGGGGAGATTAGTTTAATTAATAGTTTAGTTAGATGGTCATGATTATCTATAATTATATTAATATTAATTTCTTTTTTTAGAGCGGGGTATAGATTATATCTTTATTCTTTTACCCAACATGGTAAGTATTATTTTGGTATTTATAGATATTATACTGGTGTATCTCGAGAATATTTAATATTAATTTTACATTGATTACCTTTAAATATTATAATTATAAAAATTGATTATAGAATAATTTGATTTTATTTAAATAATTTAATAAAAATATTGATTTGTGGTTTCAAAAATATGAGATAAATTCATTTTAAATTATTATAAATATTAAATATTCATTATGTTTTTTGTGATTTTTTATTTTATTTTTTATAAGATTAATTAATTTTTTTTTTACTATTTATTTTATTATAAATAATATAGTGGTTATTTTAGAGTGGGAAATTATTTCTTTTAATTCCTTAAGAATTGTTATATCTATTTTAATTGATTGAATGTCATTATTATTCATAATATTTGTTTTATTGATTTCTTCTGTTGTTATTTATTATAGAAAAAGTTATATAAAGTCAGAATTGAATTTAGAACGATTTATTATTTTAGTTCTTTTATTTGTATTTTCTATATTATTATTAATTATTAGTCCTAATATTATTAGAATTTTATTAGGGTGAGATGGATTAGGGTTAGTTTCCTATTGTTTAGTTATTTATTATCAAAATTTAAAGTCTTATAATGCTGGTATATTAACTGCTTTATCCAATCGAATTGGTGATGTTTTTATTTTAATAGTTATTTCTTGGATAATAAATTATGGGGGTTGAAATTATTATTTTTATTTAGATATGATAAGTGATGATTTTGAAATAAAAATGATTGGCACAATAATTATTATAGCCGCTATAACAAAAAGAGCTCAAATTCCTTTTAGTTCTTGATTACCTGCAGCTATAGCGGCTCCCACTCCTGTCTCGGCTCTAGTTCATTCTTCTACTTTAGTTACTGCTGGGGTATATTTATTAATTCGGTTTAATAATTTATTAATTAATATATTTTTTTTAAAAGTTTTATTATTATTATCAGGTTTAACTATATTAATGGCTGGAATTTCTGCAAATTATGAATTTGATTTAAAAAAAATTATTGCTTTGTCAACTTTAAGACAATTGGGGTTAATAATAAGAATTTTAAGAATGGGCATGCCTATGTTAGCTTTTTTTCACTTATTAACTCATGCTATGTTTAAAGCTTTATTATTTATATGTGCTGGGGTGATTATTCATTTGATAAATGATATTCAAGATATTCGTTATATAGGGGGAATTAGTTTTTTTGTTCCTTTAACTTCATTATGTATAAATGTTTCTAATATAGCTTTATGTGGGATTCCTTTTTTGGCAGGGTTTTATTCTAAGGATTTAATTTTAGAGATGGTAAGTTTTAGAAATTTAAATTTATTAGTTTTTATATTATATTATATTTCTACAGGGCTAACTGTATTTTATACTTTTCGGTTAGTAATATATTTAATAGTGAATGATTATAATTTATTAAGAATTTATAATTTATATGATGAAGATTATACAATATTAAAAAGAATATTTATTTTATTTTTTATAAGATTAATCAGGGTAGAATACTTAGTTGATTGATTTTTTGTTATCCTTATATGATTTATTTACCTTTTAATATAAAGATAATAGTAGTTTATGTTACATTTTTAGGGGGTTTAATAGGTTATATAGTTAGAAATATAAATTTTTATTCAGTTAATAAATTTATTTTAACTTATAATTTAAGAAGATTTTTTTGTTTAATATGATTTATACCTAATTTATCAACTTATGGGGTAATTTATAATTTTTTAAATTTAGGTGGTAATTTATTAAAAAATATTGATTTAGGGTGAAGAGAAGTTTATAGAGGAATTGGGGGTGTTAATATTATTAAAAAATATTCAGTATTTATTAGTTTTATTCAAATAAATAATTTTAAAATTTATTTATTTAGATTTATTTTATGAATTTTAATTAGTTTGTTTATATTATTTTTATAATTTAATTAA